>OY292466.1:15265000-15277714 GCA_958496255.1 Camptogramma bilineatum | reverse complement strand
AACCTAACCTAACCTAACCTAACCTAACCTAACCTAACCTAACCTAACCTAACCTAACCTAACCTAACCTAACCTAACCTAACCTAACCTAACCTAACCTAACCTAACCTAACCTAACCTAACCTAACCTAACCTAACCTAACCTAACCTAACCTAACCTAACCTAACCTAACCTAACCTAACCTAACCTAACCTAACCTAACCTAACCTAACCTAACCTAACCTAACCTAACCTAACCTAACCTAACCTAACCTAACCTAACCTAACCTAACCTAACCTAACCTAACCTAACCTAACCTAACCTAACCTAACCTAACCTAACCTAACCTAACCTAACCTAACCTAACCTAACCTAACCTAACCTAACCTAACCTAACCTAACCTAACCTAACCTAACCTAACCTAACCTAACCTAACCTAACCTAACCTAACCTAACCTAACCTAACCTAACCTAACCTAACCTAACCTAACCTAACCTAACCTAACCTAACCTAACCTAACCTAACCTAACCTAACCTAACCTAACCTAACCTAACCTAACCTAACCTAACCTAACCTAACCTAACCTAACCTAACCTAACCTAACCTAACCTAACCTAACCTAACCTAACCTAACCTAACCTAACCTAACCTAACCTAACCTAACCTAACCTAACCTAACCTAACCTAACCTAACCTAACCTAACCTAACCTAACCTAACCTAACCTAACCTAACCTAACCTAACCTAACCTAACCTAACCTAACCTAACCTAACCTAACCTAACCTAACCTAACCTAACCTAACCTAACCTAACCTAACCTAACCTAACCTAACCTAACCTAACCTAACCTAACCTAACCTAACCTAACCTAACCTAACCTAACCTAACCTAACCTAACCTAACCTAACCTAACCTAACCTAACCTAACCTAACCTAACCTAACCTAACCTAACCTAACCTAACCTAACCTAACCTAACCTAACCTAACCTAACCTAACCTAACCTAACCTAACCTAACCTAACCTAACCTAACCTAACCTAACCTAACCTAACCTAACCTAACCTAACCTAACCTAACCTAACCTAACCTAACCTAACCTAACCTAACCTAACCTAACCTAACCTAACCTAACCTAACCTAACCTAACCTAACCTAACCTAACCTAACCTAACCTAACCTAACCTAACCTAACCTAACCTAACCTAACCTAACCTAACCTAACCTAACCTAACCTAACCTAACCTAACCTAACCTAACCTAACCTAACCTAACCTAACCTAACCTAACCTAACCTAACCTAACCTAACCTAACCTAACCTAACCTAACCTAACCTAACCTAACCTAACCTAACCTAACCTAACCTAACCTAACCTAACCTAACCTAACCTAACCTAACCTAACCTAACCTAACCTAACCTAACCTAACCTAACCTAACCTAACCTAACCTAACCTAACCTAACCTAACCTAACCTAACCTAACCTAACCTAACCTAACCTAACCTAACCTAACCTAACCTAACCTAACCTAACCTAACCTAACCTAACCTAACCTAACCTAACCTAACCTAACCTAACCTAACCTAACCTAACCTAACCTAACCTAACCTAACCTAACCTAACCTAACCTAACCTAACCTAACCTAACCTAACCTAACCTAACCTAACCTAACCTAACCTAACCTAACCTAACCTAACCTAACCTAACCTAACCTAACCTAACCTAACCTAACCTAACCTAACCTAACCTAACCTAACCTAACCTAACCTAACCTAACCTAACCTAACCTAACCTAACCTAACCTAACCTAACCTAACCTAACCTAACCTAACCTAACCTAACCTAACCTAACCTAACCTAACCTAACCTAACCTAACCTAACCTAACCTAACCTAACCTAACCTAACCTAACCTAACCTAACCTAACCTAACCTAACCTAACCTAACCTAACCTAACCTAACCTAACCTAACCTAACCTAACCTAACCTAACCTAACCTAACCTAACCTAACCTAACCTAACCTAACCTAACCTAACCTAACCTAACCTAACCTAACCTAACCTAACCTAACCTAACCTAACCTAACCTAACCTAACCTAACCTAACCTAACCTAACCTAACCTAACCTAACCTAACCTAACCTAACCTAACCTAACCTAACCTAACCTAACCTAACCTAACCTAACCTAACCTAACCTAACCTAACCTAACCTAACCTAACCTAACCTAACCTAACCTAACCTAACCTAACCTAACCTAACCTAACCTAACCTAACCTAACCTAACCTAACCTAACCTAACCTAACCTAACCTAACCTAACCTAACCTAACCTAACCTAACCTAACCTAACCTAACCTAACCTAACCTAACCTAACCTAACCTAACCTAACCTAACCTAACCTAACCTAACCTAACCTAACCTAACCTAACCTAACCTAACCTAACCTAACCTAACCTAACCTAACCTAACCTAACCTAACCTAACCTAACCTAACCTAACCTAACCTAACCTAACCTAACCTAACCTAACCTAACCTAACCTAACCTAACCTAACCTAACCTAACCTAACCTAACCTAACCTAACCTAACCTAACCTAACCTAACCTAACCTAACCTAACCTAACCTAACCTAACCTAACCTAACCTAACCTAACCTAACCTAACCTAACCTAACCTAACCTAACCTAACCTAACCTAACCTAACCTAACCTAACCTAACCTAACCTAACCTAACCTAACCTAACCTAACCTAACCTAACCTAACCTAACCTAACCTAACCTAACCTAACCTAACCTAACCTAACCTAACCTAACCTAACCTAACCTAACCTAACCTAACCTAACCTAACCTAACCTAACCTAACCTAACCTAACCTAACCTAACCTAACCTAACCTAACCTAACCTAACCTAACCTAACCTAACCTAACCTAACCTAACCTAACCTAACCTAACCTAACCTAACCTAACCTAACCTAACCTAACCTAACCTAACCTAACCTAACCTAACCTAACCTAACCTAACCTAACCTAACCTAACCTAACCTAACCTAACCTAACCTAACCTAACCTAACCTAACCTAACCTAACCTAACCTAACCTAACCTAACCTAACCTAACCTAACCTAACCTAACCTAACCTAACCTAACCTAACCTAACCTAACCTAACCTAACCTAACCTAACCTAACCTAACCTAACCTAACCTAACCTAACCTAACCTAACCTAACCTAACCTAACCTAACCTAACCTAACCTAACCTAACCTAACCTAACCTAACCTAACCTAACCTAACCTAACCTAACCTAACCTAACCTAACCTAACCTAACCTAACCTAACCTAACCTAACCTAACCTAACCTAACCTAACCTAACCTAACCTAACCTAACCTAACCTAACCTAACCTAACCTAACCTAACCTAACCTAACCTAACCTAACCTAACCTAACCTAACCTAACCTAACCTAACCTAACCTAACCTAACCTAACCTAACCTAACCTAACCTAACCTAACCTAACCTAACCTAACCTAACCTAACCTAACCTAACCTAACCTAACCTAACCTAACCTAACCTAACCTAACCTAACCTAACCTAACCTAACCTAACCTAACCTAACCTAACCTAACCTAACCTAACCTAACCTAACCTAACCTAACCTAACCTAACCTAACCTAACCTAACCTAACCTAACCTAACCTAACCTAACCTAACCTAACCTAACCTAACCTAACCTAACCTAACCTAACCTAACCTAACCTAACCTAACCTAACCTAACCTAACCTAACCTAACCTAACCTAACCTAACCTAACCTAACCTAACCTAACCTAACCTAACCTAACCTAACCTAACCTAACCTAACCTAACCTAACCTAACCTAACCTAACCTAACCTAACCTAACCTAACCTAACCTAACCTAACCTAACCTAACCTAACCTAACCTAACCTAACCTAACCTAACCTAACCTAACCTAACCTAACCTAACCTAACCTAACCTAACCTAACCTAACCTAACCTAACCTAACCTAACCTAACCTAACCTAACCTAACCTAACCTAACCTAACCTAACCTAACCTAACCTAACCTAACCTAACCTAACCTAACCTAACCTAACCTAACCTAACCTAACCTAACCTAACCTAACCTAACCTAACCTAACCTAACCTATACCTAACCTAACCTAACCTAACCTAACCTAACCTAACCTAACCTAACCTAACCTAACCTAACCTAACCTAACCTAACCTAACCTAACCTAACCTAACCTAACCTAACCTAACCTAACCTAACCTAACCTAACCTAACCTAACCTAACCTAACCTAACCTAACCTAACCTAACCTAACCTAACCTAACCTAACCTAACCTAACCTAACCTAACCTAACCTAACCTAACCTAACCTAACCTAACCTAACCTAACCTAACCTAACCTAACCTAACCTAACCTAACCTAACCTAACCTAACCTAACCTAACCTAACCTAACCTAACCTAACCTAACCTAACCTAACCTAACCTAACCTAACCTAACCTAACCTAACCTAACCTAACCTAACCTAACCTAACCTAACCTAACCTAACCTAACCTAACCTAACCTAACCTAACCTAACCTAACCTAACCTAACCTAACCTAACCTAACCTAACCTAACCTAACCTAACCTAACCTAACCTAACCTAACCTAACCTAACCTAACCTAACCTAACCTAACCTAACCTAACCTAACCTAACCTAACCTAACCTAACCTAACCTAACCTAACCTAACCTAACCTAACCTAACCTAACCTAACCTAACCTAACCTAACCTAACCTAACCTAACCTAACCTAACCTAACCTAACCTAACCTAACCTAACCTAACCTAACCTAACCTAACCTAACCTAACCTAACCTAACCTAACCTAACCTAACCTAACCTAACCTAACCTAACCTAACCTAACCTAACCTAACCTAACCTAACCTAACCTAACCTAACCTAACCTAACCTAACCTAACCTAACCTAACCTAACCTAACCTAACCTAACCTAACCTAACCTAACCTAACCTAACCTAACCTAACCTAACCTAACCTAACCTAACCTAACCTAACCTAACCTAACCTAACCTAACCTAACCTAACCTAACCTAACCTAACCTAACCTAACCTAACCTAACCTAACCTAACCTAACCTAACCTAACCTAACCTAACCTAACCTAACCTAACCTAACCTAACCTAACCTAACCTAACCTAACCTAACCTAACCTAACCTAACCTAACCTAACCTAACCTAACCTAACCTAACCTAACCTAACCTAACCTAACCTAACCTAACCTAACCTAACCTAACCTAACCTAACCTAACCTAACCTAACCTAACCTAACCTAACCTAACCTAACCTAACCTAACCTAACCTAACCTAACCTAACCTAACCTAACCTAACCTAACCTAACCTAACCTAACCTAACCTAACCTAACCTAACCTAACCTAACCTAACCTAACCTAACCTAACCTAACCTAACCTAACCTAACCTAACCTAACCTAACCTAACCTAACCTAACCTAACCTAACCTAACCTAACCTAACCTAACCTAACCTAACCTAACCTAACCTAACCTAACCTAACCTAACCTAACCTAACCTAACCTAACCTAACCTAACCTAACCTAACCTAACCTAACCTAACCTAACCTAACCTAACCTAACCTAACCTAACCTAACCTAACCTAACCTAACCTAACCTAACCTAACCTAACCTAACCTAACCTAACCTAACCTAACCTAACCTAACCTAACCTAACCTAACCTAACCTAACCTAACCTAACCTAACCTAACCTAACCTAACCTAACCTAACCTAACCTAACCTAACCTAACCTAACCTAACCTAACCTAACCTAACCTAACCTAACCTAACCTAACCTAACCTAACCTAACCTAACCTAACCTAACCTAACCTAACCTAACCTAACCTAACCTAACCTAACCTAACCTAACCTAACCTAACCTAACCTAACCTAACCTAACCTAACCTAACCTAACCTAACCTAACCTAACCTAACCTAACCTAACCTAACCTAACCTAACCTAACCTAACCTAACCTAACCTAACCTAACCTAACCTAACCTAACCTAACCTAACCTAACCTAACCTAACCTAACCTAACCTAACCTAACCTAACCTAACCTAACCTAACCTAACCTAACCTAACCTAACCTAACCTAACCTAACCTAACCTAACCTAACCTAACCTAACCTAACCTAACCTAACCTAACCTAACCTAACCTAACCTAACCTAACCTAACCTAACCTAACCTAACCTAACCTAACCTAACCTAACCTAACCTAACCTAACCTAACCTAACCTAACCTAACCTAACCTAACCTAACCTAACCTAACCTAACCTAACCTAACCTAACCTAACCTAACCTAACCTAACCTAACCTAACCTAACCTAACCTAACCTAACCTAACCTAACCTAACCTAACCTAACCTAACCTAACCTAACCTAACCTAACCTAACCTAACCTAACCTAACCTAACCTAACCTAACCTAACCTAACCTAACCTAACCTAACCTAACCTAACCTAACCTAACCTAACCTAACCTAACCTAACCTAACCTAACCTAACCTAACCTAACCTAACCTAACCTAACCTAACCTAACCTAACCTAACCTAACCTAACCTAACCTAACCTAACCTAACCTAACCTAACCTAACCTAACCTAACCTAACCTAACCTAACCTAACCTAACCTAACCTAACCTAACCTAACCTAACCTAACCTAACCTAACCTAACCTAACCTAACCTAACCTAACCTAACCTAACCTAACCTAACCTAACCTAACCTAACCTAACCTAACCTAACCTAACCTAACCTAACCTAACCTAACCTAACCTAACCTAACCTAACCTAACCTAACCTAACCTAACCTAACCTAACCTAACCTAACCTAACCTAACCTAACCTAACCTAACCTAACCTAACCTAACCTAACCTAACCTAACCTAACCTAACCTAACCTAACCTAACCTAACCTAACCTAACCTAACCTAACCTAACCTAACCTAACCTAACCTAACCTAACCTAACCTAACCTAACCTAACCTAACCTAACCTAACCTAACCTAACCTAACCTAACCTAACCTAACCTAACCTAACCTAACCTAACCTAACCTAACCTAACCTAACCTAACCTAACCTAACCTAACCTAACCTAACCTAACCTAACCTAACCTAACCTAACCTAACCTAACCTAACCTAACCTAACCTAACCTAACCTAACCTAACCTAACCTAACCTAACCTAACCTAACCTAACCTAACCTAACCTAACCTAACCTAACCTAACCTAACCTAACCTAACCTAACCTAACCTAACCTAACCTAACCTAACCTAACCTAACCTAACCTAACCTAACCTAACCTAACCTAACCTAACCTAACCTAACCTAACCTAACCTAACCTAACCTAACCTAACCTAACCTAACCTAACCTAACCTAACCTAACCTAACCTAACCTAACCTAACCTAACCTAACCTAACCTAACCTAACCTAACCTAACCTAACCTAACCTAACCTAACCTAACCTAACCTAACCTAACCTAACCTAACCTAACCTAACCTAACCTAACCTAACCTAACCTAACCTAACCTAACCTAACCTAACCTAACCTAACCTAACCTAACCTAACCTAACCTAACCTAACCTAACCTAACCTAACCTAACCTAACCTAACCTAACCTAACCTAACCTAACCTAACCTAACCTAACCTAACCTAACCTAACCTAACCTAACCTAACCTAACCTAACCTAACCTAACCTAACCTAACCTAACCTAACCTAACCTAACCTAACCTAACCTAACCTAACCTAACCTAACCTAACCTAACCTAACCTAACCTAACCTAACCTAACCTAACCTAACCTAACCTAACCTAACCTAACCTAACCTAACCTAACCTAACCTAACCTAACCTAACCTAACCTAACCTAACCTAACCTAACCTAACCTAACCTAACCTAACCTAACCTAACCTAACCTAACCTAACCTAACCTAACCTAACCTAACCTAACCTAACCTAACCTAACCTAACCTAACCTAACCTAACCTAACCTAACCTAACCTAACCTAACCTAACCTAACCTAACCTAACCTAACCTAACCTAACCTAACCTAACCTAACCTAACCTAACCTAACCTAACCTAACCTAACCTAACCTAACCTAACCTAACCTAACCTAACCTAACCTAACCTAACCTAACCTAACCTAACCTAACCTAACCTAACCTAACCTAACCTAACCTAACCTAACCTAACCTAACCTAACCTAACCTAACCTAACCTAACCTAACCTAACCTAACCTAACCTAACCTAACCTAACCTAACCTAACCTAACCTAAC
Organism: Camptogramma bilineatum; assembly: GCA_958496255.1. Classification (NCBI taxonomy): domain Eukaryota; kingdom Metazoa; phylum Arthropoda; class Insecta; order Lepidoptera; family Geometridae; genus Camptogramma; species Camptogramma bilineatum. The sequence goes on along the minus strand of OY292466.1, from coordinate 15,269,315 downwards.
CTAACCTAACCTAACCTAACCTAACCTAACCTAACCTAACCTAACCTAACCTAACCTAACCTAACCTAACCTAACCTAACCTAACCTAACCTAACCTAACCTAACCTAACCTAACCTAACCTAACCTAACCTAACCTAACCTAACCTAACCTAACCTAACCTAACCTAACCTAACCTAACCTAACCTAACCTAACCTAACCTAACCTAACCTAACCTAACCTAACCTAACCTAACCTAACCTAACCTAACCTAACCTAACCTAACCTAACCTAACCTAACCTAACCTAACCTAACCTAACCTAACCTAACCTAACCTAACCTAACCTAACCTAACCTAACCTAACCTAACCTAACCTAACCTAACCTAACCTAACCTAACCTAACCTAACCTAACCTAACCTAACCTAACCTAACCTAACCTAACCTAACCTAACCTAACCTAACCTAACCTAACCTAACCTAACCTAACCTAACCTAACCTAACCTAACCTAACCTAACCTAACCTAACCTAACCTAACCTAACCTAACCTAACCTAACCTAACCTAACCTAACCTAACCTAACCTAACCTAACCTAACCTAACCTAACCTAACCTAACCTAACCTAACCTAACCTAACCTAACCTAACCTAACCTAACCTAACCTAACCTAACCTAACCTAACCTAACCTAACCTAACCTAACCTAACCTAACCTAACCTAACCTAACCTAACCTAACCTAACCTAACCTAACCTAACCTAACCTAACCTAACCTAACCTAACCTAACCTAACCTAACCTAACCTAACCTAACCTAACCTAACCTAACCTAACCTAACCTAACCTAACCTAACCTAACCTAACCTAACCTAACCTAACCTAACCTAACCTAACCTAACCTAACCTAACCTAACCTAACCTAACCTAACCTAACCTAACCTAACCTAACCTAACCTAACCTAACCTAACCTAACCTAACCTAACCTAACCTAACCTAACCTAACCTAACCTAACCTAACCTAACCTAACCTAACCTAACCTAACCTAACCTAACCTAACCTAACCTAACCTAACCTAACCTAACCTAACCTAACCTAACCTAACCTAACCTAACCTAACCTAACCTAACCTAACCTAACCTAACCTAACCTAACCTAACCTAACCTAACCTAACCTAACCTAACCTAACCTAACCTAACCTAACCTAACCTAACCTAACCTAACCTAACCTAACCTAACCTAACCTAACCTAACCTAACCTAACCTAACCTAACCTAACCTAACCTAACCTAACCTAACCTAACCTAACCTAACCTAACCTAACCTAACCTAACCTAACCTAACCTAACCTAACCTAACCTAACCTAACCTAACCTAACCTAACCTAACCTAACCTAACCTAACCTAACCTAACCTAACCTAACCTAACCTAACCTAACCTAACCTAACCTAACCTAACCTAACCTAACCTAACCTAACCTAACCTAACCTAACCTAACCTAACCTAACCTAACCTAACCTAACCTAACCTAACCTAACCTAACCTAACCTAACCTAACCTAACCTAACCTAACCTAACCTAACCTAACCTAACCTAACCTAACCTAACCTAACCTAACCTAACCTAACCTAACCTAACCTAACCTAACCTAACCTAACCTAACCTAACCTAACCTAACCTAACCTAACCTAACCTAACCTAACCTAACCTAACCTAACCTAACCTAACCTAACCTAACCTAACCTAACCTAACCTAACCTAACCTAACCTAACCTAACCTAACCTAACCTAACCTAACCTAACCTAACCTAACCTAACCTAACCTAACCTAACCTAACCTAACCTAACCTAACCTAACCTAACCTAACCTAACCTAACCTAACCTAACCTAACCTAACCTAACCTAACCTAACCTAACCTAACCTAACCTAACCTAACCTAACCTAACCTAACCTAACCTAACCTAACCTAACCTAACCTAACCTAACCTAACCTAACCTAACCTAACCTAACCTAACCTAACCTAACCTAACCTAACCTAACCTAACCTAACCTAACCTAACCTAACCTAACCTAACCTAACCTAACCTAACCTAACCTAACCTAACCTAACCTAACCTAACCTAACCTAACCTAACCTAACCTAACCTAACCTAACCTAACCTAACCTAACCTAACCTAACCTAACCTAACCTAACCTAACCTAACCTAACCTAACCTAACCTAACCTAACCTAACCTAACCTAACCTAACCTAACCTAACCTAACCTAACCTAACCTAACCTAACCTAACCTAACCTAACCTAACCTAACCTAACCTAACCTAACCTAACCTAACCTAACCTAACCTAACCTAACCTAACCTAACCTAACCTAACCTAACCTAACCTAACCTAACCTAACCTAACCTAACCTAACCTAACCTAACCTAACCTAACCTAACCTAACCTAACCTAACCTAACCTAACCTAACCTAACCTAACCTAACCTAACCTAACCTAACCTAACCTAACCTAACCTAACCTAACCTAACCTAACCTAACCTAACCTAACCTAACCTAACCTAACCTAACCTAACCTAACCTAACCTAACCTAACCTAACCTAACCTAACCTAACCTAACCTAACCTAACCTAACCTAACCTAACCTAACCTAACCTAACCTAACCTAACCTAACCTAACCTAACCTAACCTAACCTAACCTAACCTAACCTAACCTAACCTAACCTAACCTAACCTAACCAAATCAAAACAAGGACATACTAATAGATACAGAAGACAATAAATTGGAAATTTTGTACAAAAAGAAAACCCGTAACAACCACACCCACCACGTCGTCATGAGGGTGTCCCCGGCAGTTTGGCAGAGGCTGATTGGCGCTGGATCCGTCCGCATCGATCTGCAGCGGGCGAGAGTGGCAGACCAGTCGCCACTCATCCAGTGCTCCCTCTGCCTCAGCTACGGCCACGGCAGACGCTTCTGTACTGAGGCGCTGCCAAAGTGTAGCCACTGCGGGGGACCTCACATGAGGACGGAGTGTGCCGACTGGCTCGCTGGTGCGTCCCCATCCTGTTGCAACTGCTTGAGTGCAAAAATCAGCAAAGCTGACCACAATGCATTCAGCAGTGACTGCACTATTAGAAGGAAATGGGACGCGCTAGCGAGAGCAACAATAGCCTACTGTTAAGGTCCTTCTTACAGGAGTTCTTTCGACAGTCGCATAAAATCTACATCAGCAAACAAAATTGGATCCAGTTTCGTAAGAAACTGGCTCAATTTTTCCGTAAAAACAGATTCCGTCGAAAGAACTCACAACAACCTAGTAAATAATGTAAATAAACTAAGAGATATATAAAACTTGTTAGAAATATATATTGAGATATATACATAACTAGCAAGAAAAATAATTGAGCAAATAAGAAACTACATAGAGTATAAATATAAAAATAAAAATCAAAAATCATATAAAAACTATAAAAAGTTAAAAAACAAAAATAAAAACCAGATACAAACAAAATAACGTAGATACATAAGCTTTGTTATAAATATATATTGAGATATATATACATAACCAGCAATAAAATAAATTAGCATATAAGAAACTACATAGCGTATAAATATAAAAATCAAAAATCAAATAAAAACTATAAAAAGTAAAAACAAAACAAAAAAGTAGATATAAAAATAAATAACGTAGATACATAAGCTTTGTTATAAATATATATTGAGTTATATATTAGAATAGCAAAATGAGTAGAATAGTAAATAAAAAATAGTCTTACAAATAAACAACAAATGTATTAAAGTCGAATAAAATCAAAACTCAAAATTGAATCTTAATCTAAAATAAACCAAAAATATTAAATAGAAATAGTAAAACAAAACAAAGATTAAAAACTAAAACATAGGAGATAGCATTAAACTCAAACTAATTTAATAAAATATAGATTAAACTGCAAAACTAGAAATAAAACAGTAAAAATATAAGCAAAATATATATTAGTAAGAAATTACAAAAACATAGGTAAACTACAAAGGTAGATTTAAAAATAAAAGTAATAAATAAAATAAGATAAACCTCGTAATAAATTAAGTAACAAAATAAATAAAAAAGCAAATAAACAGATAACAGATAAATCACAGATAAACTTTAATGTGCAAAATTTCCAAAAAATCGCATTAAAAAACCCCGTAAAAAATAAAATAATAACCCCCCCCCCAAATTAAAATTAGTAAAAAAGTAAATATAAGCAAAAACAGTCACTGACCACCCGTGTCAGAGGAGCGTCGAAACAAACAAAAAAAAAAAAAAAAAAAAAAAAAAAACCTAA
>OY292466.1:15227500-15257500 GCA_958496255.1 Camptogramma bilineatum | reverse complement strand
AACCTAACCTAACCTAACCTAACCTAACCTAACCTAACCTAACCTAACCTAACCCTGGCATAACGGTGCGACGGCCGGCAGCTAAAATATACCAGCTGGTCAGTGGGATCAAATCCACTTTTTACGCAAAACTTGAAATTAAAGTATATCATTTGCTTATTATCTGTCATTCATTTATATCTGCATATATTATATACATAGGAATCTAATAATATAGCAACATCATAATTTTAATTTACCAAATTTGAAGTAGCCATACCAGTAGGATAGGTTTGTCAGTTAATTATCGCCTACAGAAGTCTTATTAGGGGGTAGGGATTTGGATGTTTTATAAAATATACCAAAAACATAGTTCCTAGTTAAGTTACTTGTTTATTTATTCATTTGTCACTACCTACTTACTACATTACTATTAGTGTATGTACGCTTTATATATTTATTGAAGCAAAATAAACTCATATTTATAATTCTTTACATCAAGTTAGTTAGTTACTTTGTTTAATTTAGATTATTTACATTTAAATATATATATACCTACTTATTTAGTTAGTTTATTTAATCTAGTTTATTCACATATTATAAGTAACAATATTATAGATAAAATTGCTTAAATTTATTTGTTTGTTATCTGTTTGTTTATTTCATTTTTATATACTTTTAATATATATTTGAGTAGTATATTTTGGTTAAAGTTATCAGGCTGACAATTTTCAAATCATAGAGCGAATAAATAAATAAATAAATAGGTAAAGTACAAGCGTATAGGTAGGAATGTCCGACAGAGCGAGGGCTAGTACCGTGCCGAGCAAAACGAAGGTCGTCAGACAGGGTGCTCGAGAGGCCGACAGGGCTCCCGAGACGATCGCCGCTAGCCAACCGAGGTCCCGGCCCGGAGCTACCGGTCGGGCCGCTCCGCCCGCTCCGCCCGGGTCCCTCTCTCAGCCGAGGACCAATCCGAGGCGAGTCGGGGCCTCGGGCACCTCGGGGGGCGCCGCGGCCGCGGGCTCGGGCTCGGCGGCGCGCGGCGCGACCCCGTCGCCCGGGTGGCCCGCGAGAAACATCGTGAGCAGCATCAGGTCCCGTCTGGAGTCCACCTCCGGATCCATCGACGAGGTGCAGGATATCGCTCCGGACGAGACCTCGATGCGGCCGGGCCGGGCCGCCGGGGCGAACTCGCCCGTCGCCGGGCCCGCGACCGAGCCCGCGACCGAGGGCGGCCGCGACGGCTCGCCGGACGGTCGGGTCGGATCCCTGGAGGCCTCGATGATGTTCCTCGGGGAGGGCGGCCCGATCCATGAGGCCCCGCGGCTGGCGGGCGAGCTCCTGCGGAGCACGATGCTCGAGATGGACAAGTCGGTCAAGCTCAGGCGGGACGTCAGGGAGGCCATCCTGGTGGGCCTGCGCGGTCTGCACGACATGGTGCTCCGCCTCGCCGACTCCCGCGCGCGCCACATCGCCGACGAGGAGCGGGCCAGGGCCGACGCGGAGAGACAGGCGGCCCTGCAACAGAAGGTGCACGCGGGTAAGTTGGAGGAGATGGACACCTACGTGCGGACCAATCTCGAGGAGCTCAGGCGGACCGGCGCCGACACCCTCGAGATGGTGCGGGAGCTGCGCGCGGCCGGCGGGGGGGACCGGGAGGGGGGGCGGGGGCCCCCGGCGAACGACGTCGCCCGGCTGGCGGAGGAGGTGCGCGCGCTGAGGCAGGAGTGTCTCCGCGCGCCGCCCCCGCCGCCGCCGGCCGCGCCGGCCGCCGGGGACGCGCCCTCCGACGCCCGCGGCCGGGCGGGGACCGATCGGTCTCACGCCTCGTACGCGGCCGCGGTGAGCGGAGGATTCCCGATCATCGTCGAGTCCAAGGACCCCACCCGGACGGGGGACCAGATAATAGCGGCGATCAAGAGCGGCGTGGACGTGGTCGAGCTGGGGGTCGGGGTCAGCGCCGTCCGCAAGTGCAGGAACAGCAGGGTCGCCATCTCCCTGGAGACGGCGAGCGAGCGCGCGGCGATGGGGGAGGCCATCGAGGGGCTCGGGGACTTCACGGTCACCGAGCCGCGGGGCAGGGACCCCCATCTCCGGCTCGTGGCGGTGGTCGCCGACCTCGCCGACGCCAAGGTCGAGGAGGCGCTCCTGCACCAGAACGCCGCGCTCCTCGGACGGGTACCCGAGACGGAGAGGAGGGTCAAGGTCGTCAGGCGCGTCCGGGGACGGACCGCCGGACTCAACAACGTCGTGGTGCAGGTGAGCCCGCCGGTGTGGGGCGCCCTCAGGGACCGCAGGGTGAGGCTGGGGTACCAGATGGTGAGCGCGGTCGACCAGACGCCCCTCGTGCAGTGCTACCGGTGCCTCGGGTTCTCGCACCGAGCGGCGGAGTGCCGCGCGGAGGAGCCGCGGTGCGGGCGCTGCGCGGACGCGCACGACACGCGCGAGTGTCCCCGCCGCGACGGAGCCCCGCGCTGCACCAACTGCGTCGCCAGGCGGGCCGCGAGCGTGGACCATCCGGCCTACAGCGCGGACTGTCCCGAGTGGAGGAGGTGGGACCGCATAGCGCGGCTGCAGGTGAGGTACTGCTGAGGGCACCCAGGTGGAGACTCAACGTAACGTAAAGGTACTTCAATACAACCTAGGTAGGGGCAGAGCGGCGACGCAGGAGTGCTTCCGGGAGGCCACGGCTCGGGGGCTGAGCGTGCTCATGCTGCAGGAGCCCTACGTGGGGGCCAAGGCTCACATGTCGGTCCCTCGGGGTTGCGGGGTGATCCAGTTCGGCACCGACGATGTCGATAAGCCCGTCCGGTCTGCGATTGTCATCTGCGATCCAAATATTAAATATGTTCAGAACGCTAGGTTCATCACCGAGGATATAGTCGGAGTTGTAATTAAGATTGGAAATTTAAAAGTAGGGTTAGTTAATTTCTATCTTCATAAGGAACTAGATCTAAGCGCTTACCTGGTCAAGATCAGGAGCATCGTGGCGGAGATGAGGGTCGATCGGATCCTGGTGGGAGGAGACGCGAACGCGAGCAGCCACTGGTGGGGCTGCGAGGTGGAGGACGAGCGGGGACTCGCCATCACGGGGGTGTTCGCGGAGCTGGGGCTCGAGGTGCTCAACCAGGGCGAGCGGCCCACCTTCCTCGCCTACCGACGCGGGGAACCCGCCTCCAGCATCATCGACGTCACCGCCTGCTCCGCCTCGCTGCTGGCACACGTCGTCGGCTGGAGGGTCGACGATCACTTCGGCGCGCTGTCCGACCACAGGCCGATCGCCTACACGATCCGGCTGCGGACGCGGGACTCGACGGCGCGGGACCCGGACACGACGAGGCGCTACGACACGGCGAAGGCGGACTGGACCGGGTTCGGGGCGGAGCTGGAGCGCGGGCTGCGCGAGATCGGCCTCGCGGGGGACGGCGCGGAGCCCGGGGACGGGGAGGAGGTGCACCGGATGGCGGCCGACTACACCGACTGCATCATCCGAGCGTGCGAGAGAGCGATCCCTCCCTTCCCCGAGAGGAGGATCCAGGCCTGCAGGTGGTGGACCGCGGACCTCGGGCGGCTGAAGGCGGAGATGCTGCGCCGGAGGAGGAGGATCGCCAAGGCGAACCCCCGCAGGAGACAGCTCGTGATCGACGATTACCTGGAGGCGAGGACCGAGTACCGCGGGGCGATCGAGGCCGCGATGACGGAGAGCTGGAAGCGGTTCTGCACCGGCGAGGAGCGAGAGACGATCTGGGAGAGGTCGTACCGGATCATGAAGGCGTGCGCGCCGCGGACGGCGGACGGGCTGCTGGCGGGGGCGGACGGCGGAGCGCTGGACGCGCGCGGCTCGGCGGAGCTGCTGGCGGACACCTTCTACGGACGCGACCTCGAGGCGACCGACACCGCCGAGCAGGCCGAGAGCCGCCGCCGCGCCGCCGACCGCGCCGCCGCCGCGCGCGCCGCGCCGCCGCACGCCGCCGCCGCCTTCGCCGCCGAGGAGCTCGACACGGTGCTGCGCGCGATGAGCCCCAAGAAGGCCCCGGGGAGCGACGGCCTCACGCTCGACATCTGCACGAGGGCCTTCGCCTGCGACCGGGCCCTCCCGCTGGCCCTCTTCTCGTGGTGCCTCAGGTGGGGGTGCTTCCCGCGGGTCTGGAAGACGGCCCGCATCAGGGTCATCCCTAAGCCGGCGAGGGGCGACTACACCCGGCCGAAGTCCTTCCGGCCGATCGGGCTGCTGCCCGTCCTCGGGAAGATCCTGGAGCGGCTCTTCGTCAACAGGCTGCAGTGGCATCTCGGCCAGGGCGGGGGTCTGAGCGCGCGCCAGTACGGATTCGTTCCGCAGCGCAGCACCGAGGACGCTCTGTTCGACGCCATGGCCGTGGTCAAGGAGGGCCTGCAAAGAAAGCAGATCGTGGTTATGGTGTCGCTCGACATCGAGGGAGCGTTCGACAACGCGTGGTGGCCGGCGATCATCAACGAGCTCCAGGAACGGCGGGTGGATGACAGTCTGATGAGCCTCATCGTGGACTACCTCTCGGACAGGGAGGTCGAGCTGCGCTACGCGGGGGAGACGGTGCGACGCGGCACCAACAAAGGCTGCATCCAGGGCTCGACGTGCGGCCCGATACTGTGGAACCTCCAGCTTGATCCTCTTCTGGAGCCGAGTCAGTACGGCAATGTGAGAGTGCAAGCATTCGCCGATGACATCCTGATGATAGCGGCTGCGACCGACGGGCAAGAACTGGAGACGGACATTAACAGAGCCCTAGCCGTTATCATCCAGTGGGGGGAGAGGCTCAAGCTGAGATTTGCTCCTGATAAGACGCAGGCGCTACTCATCACCAAGAGGCTTAGATACCATTCACCGAAACTCGAGATGGCAGGTGCTGAACTCAGCTACGGGAGCAGTCTCAGAATATTAGGGTTAACGATAGACCCCTTGCTGAACTTCAGGGAACATCTTAAACTGATCACAAAAAAATCAATCGCATTGTACAAAGCAGTTTCAAGGGCGGCAAGGGCACAGTGGGGTCTGAACTCTGATATTCTGAGATTGATCTACACGGCGGTGGTGGAGCCGACGGTCCTCTATTCGGCGAGCTGCTGGGCCGATGTGTCTAGGCGGGTATATGCGGAGAAGGCGCTAGACAGTCTAACTCGCTCCTTCGCAATAAAGATCTGTAAAGCTCATCGTACAGTTTCATTTGTTTCGAGCCTACTTCTTGCTAGAATAATGCCTCTCACGATCAGGGTAAGAGAGCATGCCTCTATTTACAACATTAAGAGGGGGGAAGAACTACGATGCTTACCTGGAAGGAGCGTGGAGCTCAGAAGAAGTCCATCCTCTCTGCCACACCCAGCGGAGAGAAGGCGCATAATGTTTGGGCGCATCGGCACGCAGGAGGATGTGGAGGAGCTGCAGGATGGACCGGTGCTCTTCACCGACGGCAGCAAGTTGGAGGGCAAAGTCGGCGCTGCGGTGTCATGCTGGTCGGGCGGCGCGGAGGTTCAACGTACTGGCTTCCGCCTCGAAGATTTTTGCAGTGTTTTTCAAGCGGAACTCTCGGCGATACTTCAAGCCCTGCAAATTGCACGAAGGAGAGGTGAGACAAGCTTTCACATTGCCAGCGACTCACGGTCGGGGTTGGAATCTATCAGCGACCCCAACACTGTCAACCCGCTTGCTGTTGACATCCGGGAGGGTATCTCACAGTTGAGCAATGAGGGTAAGCAAGTATCCCTCCACTGGGTCAAAGCTCACTGTGGGATCGCTGGCAATGAGAGGGCGGATGAACTTGCGAAGCACGCGGCTTTAAATAACAGACAGTTACCGAGATATGACAGGTTCCCGCTCTCCTACGCCAAACACTCCACCAGGGCTGACTCGTTACAGGAATGGCAGCGCATCTACGAGTCTGCATCATCTGGAGCAACAACAAAACTATTTTTTAATAATGTAAACTTAGCATATAAGATATTGAGAAAGGTTAAAATGGATAATTTTTTGGCGCAAATTTTTACTGGGCATGGGGGGTATAACTTTTATTTACATAGATTCAAATTGAAGGATTCTCCATTGTGTTCTTGCGGTGAGGATGTGTCTCAGACAATTGAGCACCTACTGGTTGATTGTCACAAGTTCCTGAGACAAAGATACGACTGCGAGAACACAATGGAAACAGAGATAAAACTGGATAATTTTAGTACTATTATATCGGATGACAACCGCAGGCAGACTTTTCTGGCATTTGCTAGAGCCATTCTTCGAATCGTGGGGAAGGAGAATAGCTCATTTTTAGATGAGCAATAGATTTATATTATTGTATGTATTAGTTTTATTTTATTTTATTTTATTTTTCAAAATTGTCAAAACTGTCAGTGACATTACTGAAGCTGTCTAAACTGAAGTTGACAGTTTGAAATTTTTACAGATGACAGTGATGTTGATAATATTAATTGGAAACTGACTGTTTTGATTATTTTATTTAATAAGATTTTAATTAGGTTTTAAATTTATATTTAATTTTAAATCGTTTTTGGATTATTTGGAATTTCTTTAAGTTTTATATTTTATTCAATGAATTATGTAATGATTTTCAAATGGGCACATTTTTAATGAAATGAGTACTTATGTACAATGTACTTATGTAATGTATGTAATGAGTACTTATGTATTGTAATGCAGAATCGTCAGTAAAAATACTGATGCTTGCTTGAACGAATGACAGTTTCATGAAGTTGACAGTTTGCAAGTCCTCCACAGATTAAAGATGGTGTGGCTAATGTTTATTTTATCCATAGATTACATTGACATTATGATTTAAATTATTAATTTATTTTATTGAATTTATTTTATTTTAATTTAATTTATTTTATTTAATTAATGTAGTGATTCAATTTGTAGTTTTGTTGGAGCGCAATTGCTATTATTTAGTTAATAGACAAAATTGTTAATGCAAAATAGGGAACAGTGTATTGTGCTTATAATTTAGATTATCAGTAGAAATACACTGATTTTATTGTTATAATGTAATGTTAAGTTATTTTGATTTAATTTATTTGGATAATTTGTAATTTCTTTAATGATTTTAGGTAAAGCATGATATAATATTTAATGTAATGTAATTTAGTGAAATGTATAGCTAGTTGAATATTAATTGTTATTGTAAAATTAAAGTAAATGATAGGTAGGTTAATAAAATATTCCTCACCCTTATCCCATAACCCTCCTTTATTCCTGTCCTTTAGTCCTTTCCCTATTTTAAGAAATATGTATTTGGAAAATTAGATTGTTTTGAGATTATTAGGTAAAAGGCTTAAATTATAAATGAAAAGTAAATATTAAAGTTGAAATTAAAAAATAGTACCAAGCTAAATTATAGGAGAATAATGTTGTTGCACTAAAATAGCAACAGTTAATCTAGTTAGGCCACTTCGAGGTGGTAAAAAAAAAAAAAAAAAAAAAAAAAAAAAAAAAAAAACCTAACCTAACCTAACCTAACCGACTACTGTCAGGCTTTCGCAGACGACGTGGTCCTCGTTTTTGATGGGGACACTGCCCTCGATGTCGCGCGACAGGCAAATGCCGCCCTCGCCTATGTTCAAGGGTGGGGAATCAAGAATAAACTAAAATTTGCACCACACAAAACCAATGCTATGGTTCTCACTCGGAAGCTAAAATACGATACCCCACACTTGAACATGGGCGGGGTCGCCATCAGCATGATGGATGAGTTTAAGGTCCTGGGGCTAATAATAGACAGGAAGCTAACTTTTAACAGCCACGCTGCATATATATGTAAAAAGGCTCTGAACATATATAAACAGCTGTCTAGAGCCGCCAGGACCAGTTGGGGCCTCCACCCAGAAATCATACGCACCATATACAGAGCGGCAGTGGAACCCATCATAATGTACGCGGCTAGTGTCTGGGCACCAGCAACAGAAAAAATCTGTATTCAGAAGCAGTTGAATGCGGTCCAACGGGGGTTTGCTCAAAAGCTAACGAAAGCGTACCGCACCGTCTCTCTGAACTCAGGACTGGTGTTGGCCGGAATACTCCCACTAGACCTCAGAATACAGGAGGCAGCTGCCCTGTATGAGGCCAGGAGGGGGATGTCCGTGCCGATTCTTAGAGACAGAGAGGTGGAGCGGCTCGTCCCGTATGCTCAAACCAAGCACCCGTCGGAGCGCATTGAGCTAGACTTCATCAGCCTGTCGGATCAAAGCCTGGTAGACACACACAGTACCCAAGCAGTACGCATTTATACCGATGGCAGTAAGATTGAGGGTGAGGTCGGAGCAGCATTATCCATATGGAATAATGAAGCCGAGACCAAAGCCCTCAAACTAAAGTTACCATCGTACTGTACAGTCTACCAGGCTGAGCTCCTAGCTCTGAGTAGAGCCACGAGGGAAATCCTCAAGCGTCCGGAGAGAACCTTCGGAATCTACAGTGATTCAAGATCTGCTCTGGAAACTGTAACGAATCATGGTTCCCTCCATCCTTTAGCCGTGGAGGCTCGCGATAACATTGCAGCGAGCAAAATCCAAAATAAGGAAGTATCCTTATTCTGGATTAAAGCCCACGCAGGACTGGAGGGTAATGAACGTGCAGACCAGTTAGCAAAAGAAGCGGCAAAGAACACCAAGCGACGCCCTGACTACGACTTGTGCCCGGTCTCATTCGTCAAGCGACAAATCCGCTCGGAGTCGCTTGACGAATGGAACCGAAGATACAGGTCTGGCGAAACCGCAGGGGTCACCAAGCTGTTTTTACCGGACGCTTTACAGGCCTTTAGAATAGTCGCTAAGTTTGAACCCACCAACTTCATGACTCAAGCACTGACTGGACACGGTGGGTTCTCTGAGTACTTGAACCGGTTCAAGTGCAAGGAGAACCCATCGTGCCCCTGCGACCCTGACGTGAGCGAAACGGTAGTGCACATACTGTTCGAATGCCCAATATTTTCCCTCAAGAGATACGAAGCTGAGCAATCGCTCGGACATAAAATAGATTTAGAGAATGCAAGCAAATTAATGGCAGACAATGCACTTAGAAATAGCTTTATTAAGTACTGTACAGAAATAGTTAGAAAAGTTGTAGCAAGAAATAAATAATAGGTATGTAATTATGGTGACTATATATTTAAATATATATAAATTCAGCATAGTATTAAAAAAGATGTAAAATAACTAGCAAAAATGTACAATAGTATTAGAAATAAGTAAGAAGGTATATAAGATAATAATAATTAGCATTTAATATTGTTAGAAATTATACTTCGTTGCTTCATTATTCATATATGAATTTATACACTGTAGTATCCTTATCTACTTGGTAACTCCGCACAATTTTTAAAGATTTTTTAAACAATTATAAAAACGTATTTCCGGTCTACTCCACCCTAACACGCCATCTTGTCTTTTGCTCATTCCTTTTTTGTGCGCGGTAACTTTCGCACGCGCGCTTCAAGCAAAGTGCGCAGTCTTTATTTAATCAAAATAAAATAAGAAAAATCGAAGAAAGTGAAGTCTAATAACGAAAGTGAAAGTGTTAAATAAAAATCCCCGATGGATTCGTCGTCGAATGATAAAGGTTAGTAAAGTGTTTACTAATTCTTCGTATTTTTCTACAAAGTAATAGTAAAGACAGTCTAGTCTTGGCATGCATTATAATTAACTGTGAGTTAATAACTTTGACAGAGTCCATTACTAACGGACATCTGAGTTGACTGCTAGTCTTCTAAGCAGACAATTCGTACAATCTGAAACAGATGTAACGATCCTCTGCAAAATCATAAATTATACCTAGGTACTTTGGTACCAAACTGGCATCTGGGTCGACTGCGAGTCTTCAAAGATGACCTTAACAGAAAATTCGTACAATCTAAAGAGATGTCACGATTCTCTGCCAAATCATATAATTAAGTACTTTGTTACTACACGGGCATCTGGGTTGACTGCGAGTCTTCAAAGATGACCTAAGCAGAAAATGCGTACAATCTGAAACAGATGTAACGCTCCTCTGCAAAATCATATAAGTAGGTACTTTAGTACTAAACTGGCATCTGGGTTGACTGCGAGTCTTCAGAGATGGCCTAAAGAGAAAATTCGTACAATCTAAAACAGATGTAACGATTCTCTATGAAATCATATAAGTACTTTGGTACTACACGGGCATCTGGGTTGACTGCGAGTCTTCAAAGATGACCCATGCAGAAAATGCGTACAATCTAAAACAGATGTAACGATCCTCTGCCAAATTAATCATATAGCTACTTTGTTACTAAACTGGCATCTGGATTGACTACGAGTCTTCAAAGATGACCCAAACAGAAAATTCGTTCATTCTAAAAAAGATGTATCGATTATCTGCGAATCTTAAACTTTCGTACCAAACTAGCATCGGGGTCGATGACCTAAACATAAAAATCGTACAATCTGAAACAGATGTAACGATCCTATGCAAAATCATAAACATTACAAAATGTAAGGGTTTATTTTATTTTATTTCTTCAACTACCCTCAATTTCATATCTTCATAATCTAAATTGTAAATCGCAATTCTAGATAACGGAGGTCATGGTGAAGCATATTATGCAACTCCCGAGTCAATTCCTACCGAACTAGACGTCGTACAAGATGCAGTAGGTACCGGAATGAAATGATGATACCTATTTACCTTAATGAAAATTCGTTTGTATCCAGTCTACAGAATGATCTCACGGCTAGGATCACACTTAGACAATTCACCTGACTAGGACGAAATATCATCATCATCATCATTGTCAGCTTGCAGTGACCCAATACTGGGCATAAGCCTCCTTTATCCTATACCTACACCTAATCATAAAAATATAGGTACCTACTCGACAACTTATCGAAACATGGCTTTCCTTCTTCTTCTTCTTCAAGGAATGTCAAGGAAAAATTAATATTAATTGCTGAAGGAATACTGTCGACAGTCTACTACCAGACAATTGTCGGCTCCTTCAGCCATGGTTCCTAATCGTGATAAGACTCTCATGGCATCGCAACAGCTGGTTTCAGTCATTACTGCCATCAAGCGAGCCATACATGTGTTATATCAAGCATTTTAGCAATGGGTGTCAGTTGCTATGTGACTCACACTACTTATCAACACAAAGTCTGATTTAGCTGATTTCATACAGTTTTTACAAATCGTTCTCACACAATACATGGTATCTATGTGAATTGAAACGGCACGAATCGTTGTTTGGCTCAACGCTAGCCTCACAACAGCTTCAGCGCCCTGCAACAGGTCTTCTTATCAGGTCACCTCCCCGGGATCTGTCAAATAGGGGGGGCGGGTGCGGCGAGGAGACCTCAGGTGTCCACCTACCTTGCACAGCGTCAGCGCAACAGCTGCAGAAGCTCAGATCAAATCAGATCAGTTACAAATCGCGTGCCCCGGTGCAGATTCACCACTAGCAGCACACGCGGGTGGACTTACCCTTTTTTACGATCATAAGTTAAAATTAACGAACAATACAATTTTGTATTTTATTAGATAAAACCAGGCTTTACCTACTATACGATTTCAATCCACTGTAAATCAGTCCATAATACCTCAGAATAACTTCTCAGAAGTTGAAAACTTAATTATGCAGGTGGCCATTAATAAGTTAAAATAATGCAAAGTCCCAAAGACTTGTTTATTCCCAAGATATTGTTGCGGAATCAGATATTTCTCACCCCTGAACCTAACGGTGATAAAACGTTTCATATTGAATTTGAAAGCTTTAAACAAGTTAGTTCGAAACAAGCATTTTAAAATGGAGGATTACCAAAATGTGTGTAACCTAATCACCATCGACCTGAAAGATGCTTATTTTGTTTTGCCAGTTCGGCACTTTGATCTCAGGCTACCTACTAAAAATTAATAATTCAGTATTGTATTATAAATGTTGCTTAATAAATGCCTTACCATTTAGTTTAACATCAACTACGATAAGCGTAGCTTAACGCCTCAACAATCCTACAAATAGTTTTATTTGCTTTATTTATTTGGGATTTATTTATAAAAAATTACAATACAGATTTTAGTCTAGGTCTTCCCTCTGATTAATGCTCTAAGAGTGCACAGGTGGTCACAAAGTTTATATAACTACCATCATACTCTATTCGTAAAAACGCCAAACGAGGCATTTTGATCGCCGCTTGCCCAGTGGTCAAGTACGCCTTGATCAGGTTAGGGCTCTGTCTGTGCAAAAGTGCCTCACAAAAAGCAAACCTTAAAATTAGGTAGGTACCTACTTAAAGTTTTGAAGTCTGGGCCCTTTATAGTTTTACTTCGTATTGATAACACACCAACTACGATCACTTATGTTAACCTTAGAGGATGTATACAATACCCCTCACCTTAATGACTTACTCCGGCCACTTAAGAAGTTGTGTCAGGAGTGCGGCCTTTGGATATTCACGTCATATGTGAATACACAGCAAAACCACGTTGATGCCGCCCCCAGAATAATAAATCCGGACACTGAGAGTTCCCTGTTCGATAAGGTTTTCACAATATTTTGGGCAACCACATATAGATCTGTTCCCGTCACGAGATAACACTGAGACTCATTTCATGGAAACGAGACCCTGACGCAGAAACCATTGAAAGATTTACCTGAATTTGACATGCCAATTATTTTTACTTTTTCACCATTTCCTTTTAGCATAAAAAACCTCAAGAAAATTACTGAGGATCAGGCATATAGAATACTAGTGTATCCTTACTGGCCATCTCAACCATGGTTCCTACTCTTACAGAAACTATAGTCTCAGACGTTATCTAATTAACTACCAATAAAAACCTCTATTTTAACGATCGTTATCCGGTACACAAGTAAGTACCTTATTCTGATGGTCGCAAAGCTCTGCGGATATCGTTTATCGACTAATCATCGACAAATGTTGTCATCACTCTCTGACAGTACGATTAAGCAATAAAACACTTCACCCAGTTATGGTGGGTACATTGTATTGCAATTGCAACGAAATCAACTGAATGCATTAGCAAGACATCAGTGTTTACATTTCTAACATCTTCGTTTAATGTCAGTTTAATACCGTATGCGCATGCATAAGGTACCTAGTCTGAATTCTCATTGTTCTATTCTATTCTACCTTACCTATCAGACCTAATAGGAAATAATATTGTATTAGACCAGTGTGTTAAGCAGTTACATAAAGGTGCATGATATAAATTGATCTCTATAATGCCCAAATACCTGGGAGCCTCAATTTATTGGCACTCAATCTTATTTCGATGATCTCGAAATAATAATCACAAAAAACTTATCTTATCAATTAAAAATTTAAATACATGTTATCTCTCTAGCTTTCTATTGCTCACAGGATTCCCTTATTGTGGGTGCAAAACATCGTAATCTCCGAGCATAAGGATTCTGAAAACTGATGTTATGTTGTTTTCATGATGATCTCTATCCACCAATATTATTTCTGTCATGTTTTAAGGAGAATACAAACATGCCCAGCTATGACCTGTAGCTGGACATTTTCTAAGACTATATTTCTAAAACAAAATAATAAACAAAACTGTTAACGCATAAGCGCCCACATAGAGCGGCTGCAACGCAGCCTATCAGCAGTTGTATTGAATATAAGTATTACTGCCCATAACACGCACCACTCGGCTAACAACATGCGCAAGATGCGTTTGGACTAACTCGTCCAACGAATTTTCCAGGTCTTACAACAGAATTATACTGATCAAAAGTGAATTTGCCTAAACTGTCTGTTTATTGTTACAAACTTAATAGGCCTACCTACTTTAATTGTTGTTTGATTTATTGCGATCAAAATAATTTAAGTTGATACAGTAATCATTACGGGAAAAATGTCCTAAAATGTTATGTTACTTTAAAATCCATAATTATTAAAATTATGCCTTTAATTTCAAAACTTTCG
The DNA here is from genome assembly GCA_958496255.1 of Camptogramma bilineatum. Classification (NCBI taxonomy): domain Eukaryota; kingdom Metazoa; phylum Arthropoda; class Insecta; order Lepidoptera; family Geometridae; genus Camptogramma; species Camptogramma bilineatum. The sequence continues at coordinate 15,243,574 of OY292466.1, read as the reverse complement.
GCTCTTAACATCTACAGTGTATAAATTCATATATGAATAATGAAGCAACGAAGTATAATATATGATCAAACGAACTTCTAAGTGAAGTTCGATCATTATTATATGAGTTGCTTCATTAGAATATATGAAACCCTCCCACCCTTATAATAGCAATATTAAAAATTACCAATATTTAATATATTTTCCCATATATTAGAAAGTTTTGTAAACATATACAATACAATCACTACTCTAAAAAATGAGCAAAAGACAAGATGGCGTGTTAGGGTGGAGTAGACCGGAAATACGTTTTTATAATTGTTTAAAAAATCTTTAAAAATTGTGCGGAGTTACCAAGTAGATAAGGATACTACAGTGTATAAATTCATATATTCTAATGAAGCAACTCATATAATAATGATCGAACTTCACTTAGAAGTTCGTTTGATCATATATAAAAATGTATGAAATAAGAAAAGAATAGAAAATAAGATCCCTTAGAAGTAAGTAAATTGTTAATGCAAGTAATTATAAGACAAGATGTAATAGAAAATAAGATCCGCTAGACGTAAGACAAACAGTGTAAACCCCTATCCCTAGGTCGTAAGATACTGTAATTAACTTAGCAAGCTGTTAAAGGAATGGAGAAGAGAATGGAATGTATGGATAATAAAATTGAGTGGAAAAGAGAACCGAATGGAAAAGAGAATTTGAGAATGGAAGTAGTTAAGATAGCCCCCCTTTAAACCCCTTCTGGGTAAGGAAACAATGTACCCCAAGAAAGAAATAAAAATAAGTTAAATAAAGACTTTGGCGCCAACAGTCAAAGGAGAACGAGAAAAAAAAAAAAAAAAAAAAAAAAAAAAAAAAAAAAAAACCTAACCTAACCTAACCTAACCTAACCTAACCTAACCTAACCTAACCTAACCTAACCTAACCTAACCTAACCTAACCTAACCTAACCTAACCTAACCTAACCTAACCTAACCTAACCTAACCTAACCTAACCTAACCTAACCTAACCTAACCTAACCTAACCTAACCATTCGCACTCGATCCGTGCCTCAGAGTGCCACGAAACAAAGTCGATCCGCTCGGAAAAAATCATTAAAATTGTTAAAACTGACCAAAAACTAAAGTGTTATACATCAAAACACGCGGCGCAACACGGCGCATACACTAGTGAAAACCGCGCAGTGATCAGACTAAAATTCGTGAAGTTATTACCAAAAAAGTGATTTTTCAAGAAATTCTGGACACTCAACTGACTTTTACTCTGGATTATCAGTGGTGAGGTACTACTTTTTTGGTGCCTCCTGAAAGGCCCCGTGGAGCTCTACACGACGACATTTTTTCCCGATTTTTCTCGCCATTATTGGCTGAGATATAACGAGAAAAACAAAAACCACGTGGCCACGAGGCCACAGATCCCGACCACCTGGGATACTTTGGACACCACCATTACCTGGACACCATTGCGCAAGACTCGGAGGCACTTCAAGCTGCTCTTAAAGTTAAGTTTTGAATTTTTTATGGACAATTGAAATTTTTGTGTTTTTCAAAATTTAATATCTCTGGAAAAAGATCTTTTACATATAATTTTTATATCCAAAATATATTCATTACCAGGCCTTCTGCCAGCACTAAAAATTTTGACACCAGTTTATCAGCTGGTTTTTGAGATATAATTTTTTGAAAATTTGGGGTACACACGAGGTACCTTAAATAATATAGTTTTTCTTGATATTTTTAGCTAAGTCGATAGAACATAAAATTTTAGCATATTTACCCGTTTTCCGCAACTCTCTAGCTTAAAATTGAATTTTTGTGTTAATTTTTAGGGAAAAATTGGCGTTTTTTGTATTTTAAAAATCGGGGGGAGGGAATTTTTATTTAAATTTAAGACCAATCGCTAGGTATTAGCGAGACCTTTAAAACGATACCAAACACAAAGGTGTTTGGTTAGAAAACAACAAAGATAGACTAAGGTCGTCCATCTTGGCCGCCATTTTGAAATTTTTAGAAATTCTTTAGAACTGTATAACTTTTGTATTTTTAAGCGGATTTTGATTTGGTTTTTTGTGCTGGCATTGTCTCACCAATCTCCGTCTATTAACGTAGAGAAAGACTCTATATAGAGTCCAACTCCAAACTTCAAATTTGACAGCGGGACGGGATAGGTATCGACGAGACCAAACCGAAAACCCAAAACACTGGGTATTTATGTTAAAAACTAAGGTAGTAGCAGCTTTTCAAAGATTTGGCGGCCATATTGGACGCCATCTTGAAAAGTTTAAAAGCTTCATATCTTCTAAACTAGTTGCCCGATTTTGATGAAATTTTTTCTATCAATAATAAAAATTTAAGGACTATCGTTTCGTCAACAGAGACCGACTCTACGTAGAGCGAAAAAATTTTTTGTGACTAAAACTGACAAATCTTTATTCTAGTTGACGAATTTATCTAGAATTGACAACCAGCTCTTGTTAAGGTATCAATTTGCAAGGTAGAGCCCTACTCTACATTTGCAAAAAATTTTTTTTTACTTACCTTAGTTAACTCACATAAGCTGCCTGCAAGGCTCCCACGACGCGGAACTCACCGCCAAGCACCATCTGAAACAAAAAATTATTATATTAAAATACGGTAAAAAACTAACTAATAGAATTATAAGACTAGTACTTACCATTCGCTAGTCCTCTAGCGTGGAGCTGCACGACAGTTTCTTTGAAGCTGAAGACGATACCTGAAACAAAAAGGTTAGCATTGGTTAAGTTAGGATAATATTATATACACAATTTAGACATAAGTACTATTATATTTATAAAACTTTTACAAACTTATCTACGTTAGTAATTAAGTGTTTTATACAACGGACGTGTTCCCTTGACAAAATGTATGCCGGACTCCGAACACCAGTCAAGAAGAGTTACTTGTTTGGCGGTACCGTTGACTCTGACCCTAGAAAGACTCCACCCAAAAAGGATCAAGCGGGACCCTCGCAGGAAGGTCCATCGACGCAGACCAAAACGCAGACTGCGAACGTGAGGAATAGCGTGAGCGAATGGGAGCTTGCCAAGGACAAGACCTTCACCTCAAAGCAGATCAAGTCGCCAACTCTCCCGATGAAAGAGGCTTCGACGGCTCCACCTAAGCCAAAATTGACGGCTGTGCCCCGGCAGCAAGGGAAACCAGCAACACGAAGTCAGCCGGCAGAGGCAGAGGCCGTCGAAAGTCCGCCAGCACCGGTGAAGTACAAAAGCAGGTTATCGGAGGCGAAGGCCTGTTTGCAGAAGGCAAAACAAAGCATGAACGAATCAAAAACATTCAAGACAGAATGCAAGAACAATGCCATCCAAGCGGTGGAAAGACTCTATCAATTGGTCAAGGAGTCGGAGGCAGAGATCACACGTGAAAAACCTGAGAAACCTAAGGAGATACAGAAGGAAGTAGTAGAAAAGGTGAGACAAGATGAGGAAAGTGACCTGAGGAAGACAATTGAAGAGCACAGTAAGATGTTAAAAGAAAATAGCGAGAGGATGGAAAGCTTAAAAGAAGCTATGGAGAAACAGAAAGAGATCCTCGAAAAGACCACGTACGCGAGTGTAGTGGCAAGCCTGCCCAAGAAACAGCACCACGAACAGACCGCACTGCACTCAGTAGTGGTCTCTTCAAAGGATGAGACGGAAACAGGGGAAGAGGTGCTTGCGAGAATAAGGGAAGCAGTAAAAGCCAAGGAAGGAGGTATAAAAGTGGATCGAGTGAGAAAAGCTAAGGACAGAAGGATCATTGTAGGATGCCGAACTGAAGAGGAAAGGGAAAGGGTGAAGGAAAGGCTCCGAACTGCTGAGACACATCTAAACGTAGAGGAAATTAAGAACAAAGATCCTCTACTGATTCTCAAAGACGTTCTTCAGATCAACAGTGACGAAGACATAATAAACGCTTTGAGAAATCAAAACAGATGTGTCTTCCAAGATCTAGGAGAGCAAGAAGACAGAATCGAGATCAGATATCGAAGGAGAGCCAGGAACCCCCATATATGCCACGTTGTCATTAGGGTGTCCCCAAGGATATGGAACCGGATGACGGAAATAGGAGAGGTCCATATTGACCTCCAGAGAGTAAAAGTGGAAGATCAGTCGCCACTGGTACAGTGTTCCATGTGCTTGGGATATGGTCATGGCAGGCGTCACTGCAAGGAGACTGTTGAGAGGTGCAGTCACTGTGCGGGCCCACACATGAGGACAGAGTGTCCGGGATGGACCTCTGGAACAGCGCCCACATGCTCGAATTGCAAACATGCAAATCTCGATTCAGTAGAGCACAATGCCTTTAGCCAGGAATGCGTCATAAGGAAGAGATGGGACGCGCTGGCACGGGCTTCTGTCGCTTACCAGTGTTAAGGGCACCTACAATGTAACCACAGCAACATCCCCGAACAGTAGTAAGCCTTACTGGGTCCTCCAGGCGAATCTCCAAAAAATGGAAACTGCCACGAACGAGCTTATTATAGAAGCAGAGAAGAGAAAGGTGGCATTTGCGTTACTCCAGGAGCCATATGTGGGCGGCATAAGCCGAATGAAAGATTACAGGGGAGTGCGGGTTTTCCAGAACGCCAGTCAAGGAAACGGGACTGTCAAAGCAGCTGTGGTCGTATTCGACGAAGAACTTGACGTCATACAGTGCCCAGAACTCACCACAAACAACATCGTTGTGGTGAAGATCCGGACTGGCGCCTGGGAAATCACGGCTGTGTCTTTCTACTTTGAGCCGGATCCCACTCCAATTGAACCATACCTGGAGCACGTTAGGAAGATCCTGGAGAAAATAGGACCCAGAAAGATACTGCTGGGTGGGGATGCTAACGCAAAGAGCGCCTGGTGGGGCAGTGATATTCTCGACAACAGAGGCGAAGAAACCTCTGGCACCATTGAAGAACTAGGCTTGCAGGTACTCAATGAAGGCGACACCCCCACCTTTGATACCATCAGGGGAACAAGATCATACACCAGCCACGTCGACATAACGACCTGTTCTGATGACTTGCTGGACCTAATAGATGGATGGAGAGTGGTGGACGACCTCACGTGCTCGGATCACAACGGGATAATCTTTAGTATAGCCCTCAAGAAATCAAAAGGTATTAGTGTAAGCAGAACAACCAGACTCTATAACACCAAAAAAGCAAATTGGTGCCGATTTCATGAGAAATTGGCCCAATTCAAAATAGAAAATCATTTAAGCTTAGCAGAAATAGATAAAATTGAAAACAAAGTAGAATTAGAAAAAACAATAGTCAGATACACAAACACAATCACACAAACATGCACTGATACCATACCCAAAAAGAAAAAGGAAGAAAAACTTACCCCGCCGTGGTGGTCCGAAGCACTCGTTGCCCTGAAGAGGAGATCCATCACTCTGAAGCGTCGAATCAGGAACGCAGCGCCGGTCCGCAGATCGAAAGTCGTAGAAGAGTACCTGAAAGCAAAAGAAGAATATCAAAATGAGTTTAAGAAAGCACAGGTGCAAAGCTGGAAAGGTTTCTGTGAAAGGCAGGACAAGGAAGGGGTATGGGAGGGTATTTATAGGGTTATAGGTAGGACACGGAAGAGACAGGAGGACATTCCACTGAAGAGAGATGGAAAACAGGTGGATCAAGAGGAATCTGCCAAGGTCCTGGCAGACACCTTTTATCCGGAGGACTCTACATCAGGGGATGACGCTAACCACCAACTCACGCGCGAGATGGCAAATAGAGTAAATGGATGGGCTCATGATGAACTCCATGACCCACCATTTACAGCACAAGAACTCATCAACGCAGTGGAAAGCTTCAATCCCAAGAAAGCCCCCGGAGCAGATGGCTTCACAGCGGACATCTGTAGACAGGTGATCACCCGCGACCCAGAGTTGTTCCTAGGACTGGTCAACAAATGCCTGGCTCTCTCGCACTTCCCTGACATCTGGAAGATTGCCACGGTAGTAATCCTGAGAAAGCCAGGAAAAGACGATTACACAAATCCGAAATCGTATAGACCAATCGGTTTGTTGCCAGTCCTGGGAAAAATTCTGGAGAAGATGGTGATCGGTCGTGTAAAATGGCACATCATCCCAAAGTTAAACGCACGCCAGTATGGCTTTATGCCCAAACGAAGCACCGAGGACTCCCTCTATGACCTGGTCAATTACATACGAGGCAAACTGCTGCAGAAGAAGATCGTCACTGTAATATCACTGGACATAGAGGGAGCCTTCGATAGCGCGTGGTGGCCCGCTATAAAGGTCAGACTGGCTGAGCAAGGATGCCCGGTCAATATTAGAAGACTCATTGACAGCTACCTGGAAAATCGAAAGGTCAGAGTCAGGTATGCTGGTCATGAGCACGAAAAGACTACCAGCAAGGGATGTGTGCAGGGGTCCATAGGTGGCCCAATTCTGTGGAACCTCCTCCTGGATCCACTGCTGAGAGGGCTGGAAGAGCGTGGCGAATATTGCCAGGCATTTGCGGATGACATAGTTCTGGTCATGGATGGAGATACGGGGTTGGACGTCGCTCGGCGTGCTAATGCCGCACTCGCCTATGTTGGGGAGTGGGGTGCCAAAAACAAGTTGAAATTCGCGCCGCATAAGACGAACGCAATGACTATAACACGGAAACTCAAATTTGACACCCCACTCTTAAGCATGGGCGGGGTCGGCATCGGCATGACGAGCGAATTCAAGATCCTGGGGCTCATAATAGACAATAAATTGACATTTAACAGCCATGTTGCATACGTTTGCAAGAAGGCCATCAACATCTACAAACAGCTGTCTAGAGCCGCCAGGGTCAGTTGGGGTCTCCATCCGGAAGTCATCCGCATAATCTACAGAGCAACAGTGGAGCCAGTCATTATGTACGCGGCCAGCGTTTGGGCTCCAGCAACGGAGAAGATATGTGTCCAAAAACAGCTCAATGCGGTACAAAGAGGGTTTGCTCAAAAGTTGACTAGAGCATACCGTACCGTCTCCCTGAGCTCGGGACTGGTGTTGGCAGGGATACTCCCTCTTGACCTCAGGATACAGGAGGCGGCTGCCCTGTATAAGGCCAAGAGGGGGGTACCCCTGCCAATGCTGAGAGACAGGGAGGTGGAACGACCGACACCCTACGCGGAGACTGGACACCCAGCGGAGCATATTACACTGAACTTTACCATATTGGAGAACCAGGAGCAGGTGGACGCACAGAGTGCCCAGGAAATTAGAATTTACACAGATGGCAGCAAGATTGAGGGTGAAGTTGGAGCGGCTTTATCCGTGTGGAAGGATGAAGCCGAGATAAAGACCCTCAAACTAAAGCTGCCATCATACTCCACCGTATATCAGGCGGAACTCTTGGCACTTTGTAAAGCCACGCGGGAGACAGTGAAACGCTCCGAAAAAACCTTCGGCATATATAGTGATTCCAGATCAGCTCTCCAGACGATCATCAACTACGGTTCCCTCCATCCTCTAGCCATGGAGGCTCGCGAAAACATGAAAGCGAGCAGAGTCCAGAATAAAGAAATATCTTTATTCTGGATCAAAGCCCATGCAGGATTGGAGGGGAACGAAAGAGCTGACCAATTGGCAAAAGAAGCAGCTGGAAACACTAGAAGACGACCGGACTATGATCCGTGCCCAGTTTCATATGTCAAGCGACTTATTCGTCTTGAGTCGCTTGACAAATGGAACCTTCGTTACAAGTCTGGTGAAACAGCCGGAGTCACCAAGATTTTCTTCCCGGATGCCATACAGGCTTTTAGTATAGTCCGCAAGTTCGAACCAGTAGGGACGATGACTCAAGCTCTAACAGGGCACGGTGGGTTCTCCGAATACCTGAACCGGTTTAGGTGTAAGGACAGCCCATCGTGCATCTGCGACCCGACTGTTGACGAAACGGCAGTCCACGTTTTATTTGAATGCCCAGTTTTCTCGCTTAGAAGATATGAAGCAGAACAAACCTTGAATGTAGACATTAACATAAGAAATGCAAATGAATTAATGGCAAATAAGGACTATAGACAAGTCTTTATAAAATACTGCACTGAAATAGTAAATATAGTAAGAACAAGAAATAAATAGGTATAAATTATGGTGAATATATATTTAGATATATATATAAACAGCATAAAGATGTAATAGCAAATAAAGTAGAATAGATAAATAGCGCAGTAGTTTTAAGATAAAATGTAGTAAATTTAAGTAGATAAGTAAATTAGATAAAAATGTAATTTACAACCCTAAACCCTTGGAAATGTAAATAAAATAAGAAACCTCTAGTAATTAAGAATTAGTACATAAGAAAATAAAGATAAAGATAGGTAGTAATAAGCAATGAAAACCCTGTTACCCTAAAATAAGTAAGAAAGAAGAAAAGACGAACGATAAAGAGACACGAATGAAACAAGAATGGCCGAATGTTGAGAGAATGCATGAAGATGAAGTAGCTTCTTTGACCCCTTCTGGGTCCGATACAATGTTTTTATTAAGTAAAAAGAAATAAAAAAGAAATAAAAAAGGACTTTGACAAAACTTAGTCAAAGGTGAACGAGAAAAAAAAAAAAAAAAAAAAAAAAAAAAAAAAAAAAAAAAAAAAAAAACCTAACCTAACCTAACCTAACCTAACCTAACCTAACCTAACCTAACCGGAACCGTGAACCAATAGATATCAGAGAGACATATATATACCAAATCATACCTATAGAATAGTACTTTGATAATTTATAAAACATACGTTTAAATATATAAGATAACACCTTCAAAAAAAATAAAAAGTGCAAAAAAGTGCCTCACTGTAATCAAGCAAAGTGGCAATTATAGTACATTTTGGATTCCTTTCGGCCTAAGAGTTAATCCAAGCATATCTTTATATTGATCCACTTTTTCGGGAATTTTCTTGGAGTTTGCGTTAGGGGAGAGCCATGGCACCATCCCCCGCTGAAATTCCGCCCCTACCAGCTTCCGCGGAGGAAGTTAAGGACCAAGAAACCTTTTCGACAGCGGTTGGAAAATTAGTGTCGTGTATTCACACGGCAGTGAATGAGGGAAAGAGTGTGACGGCGGCCAACAAGCGTCTCATCTGCGCTGCGGCCGAGGAGATACGGAGAGCAACACGATTGCTCTCAACTCTCGCTAGTATCTCACCGGCTGCGACTTCAATGGGACCCTCTGAAGCGGGCCCTTCTAGCGGTCTTACCCGGGACATTGTCGCCTGTGTCCGGGAAGAAATCCGTGGGGAAATGGCCCAGCTGAAGAGCTTGGTCGTCTCACAAACTCGCACGTACTCTCAAGCTGCTCGTGGGGAATCGGCACCTTCTCAAGCAACTCCTCGCCCCGTCTCTCAACCAATTGCGAATAAAACCAAACCAGCCATCATAATTACACCCAAGGGTGAAGTAAAATCGAAACAGGACTCCATCGAAGCATTTAAAAAGAGCATAAGCTACAGAGCTTCTTCTTACGCACCAGCTCGCGTGCAGGCTGTGTCCAACGGCAAACTGCGCGTAGAGTTTGATAGCTCTGATCAGCTCGAGGACACTCTTAAGCGCCTCTCGAACTCGGAAAAAGTCAGTGCAGAACCCGCTCGCAAACTGTGCCCGATGGTTATTCTCAAGGGGATATCCAGGGATGTCCCCGCTGAGGAAATCGTCGACATACTGAAGGCACAAAACAGGGAACTCACTGACGTCATTGAGAACGACGAAGACCTGCGCTTACGCTTCAAAAGGGACAACCGAAGCCCCACATTCTACAACGCGGTATTCTTGGCGAGCCCACGTGTCTATCGTGTTATGATGGACATGGTCAGGGTGAGCCTCGATCACCAGCGCGTTCATGTGGACGATTTTAGCCCATTTATTCAGTGCCACAAGTGTCTCCAATTTGGACATATGAAGTCCAAATGTTCATCCACAGCCGCTCCCCCTTGCGCTCACTGTGCGGCCACCGGACACAGCATGGATAGCTGCCCTCTCCGTGAAAAAACCCTCACAGCGAAGTGCATCAATTGCACGTCTCACAACGAGAAATTCAAAACGAAGTTCGACACCAGACACCGCGCCAACTCAGACAGTTGTCCTAGACTGCGCGTGATGAGAGATAAGATTCTCAGCCGTGTCGACTACGGATTGTAATAAATCATGTGTTAATTTTAAGGTTCTTATTTAGTATATTTCCTATATATTTTTATTTTTTGTATATATTAAAAAAAAAAAAAAAAAAAAAAAAAAAAAAAAAACATATATATTCCAGTAATAAGAATATTAGTAATGACTATTTACATAGGAAGTCATGTATTAAATTGCATGTTCTCAGTAAATAGTCTTGTGTTCAATTTCGCGAAAGATTTGAATCCGGGCCGAGTATCTAATCGCACGGTCCGGATTCAATATCTTCATTTTATTAAAAAAAGTGTGTACATAAATAGTGTTTAAATAAATTTTTCTAACAATAATTTTCTTTAATACTTTGTATAATTCTTTGATTTAAGCAACTTTAATTAACAATAGTATATTGTATTAGTAATAGATATTTTATATAGGAAGTTCATGTATAGAAACATGTTCTCAGTAAAACATCTGAAATAATTAAAATTGCAAAAGATTTGAATTCGGGCTGAGTATCCAATAGCACGGTCCGGATTCAAAATCTTTATTTATTAAATTGTGTTTCAATAAAGAACTTCTTTAAATAACTTTCCAAAATAAAATAATGTAATGTTCTATTGCATGAGGGCCTTTAGTCGGATTGAGTATCCAATAGCACGATTCGGCTGAAGTACCCTCAAAAGTGAAAAATAGAAAGAAGTGTAATAATTTAAACAGTGAGCGCTAAAATTTAAAAATTGTGAACCAAATAAAAAAAATAAAAAAAAAAAAAAAAAAAAAAAAAAAAACCTAACCTAACCTAACCTAACCTAACCTAACCTAACCTAACCTAACCTAACCTTTTTTTTTTTTTTTTTTTTTAACGTCAGTAAATCCTTTATGGATACCCCTCGCCCCCGGGGGGGAGCGGGGGGTTATGTGGGAGTCACCCCCAGAATGGGGGCATACCCACTAAAACCTGACGGGGTTCCCTCGAGGTCGCCATTGTGTCGGGGCTATGGGAACGCTTTCGCAATCTTCCACGGCCCCGACGGCGTTGGCTCTTAAAAGAGCCTCCTCTGAGTGGTGAGGCCCAATAGGGCCTCCAACCAAGTCTCTCGGAGAGAGAGGGGCGCGCGGAACCTCCACGCGCGCCGCCTCTAGGCCTTTCATGGACGGTAGTACCCCCCGGTATTACCGTCACGGCCGTTTTTATGGGGGTCGGAGATCTCGGAGGAAAGACTCCTCCTCCGACGCCCCGCTCTCCTGCTGCGGATTGGGTTTTAGCATGGGCTGCACGCTTCCTTTCCGCAGCTTCCTTCTGCAACATTATTTGTGTACGCAGAAGGAATTTTCCTCTTCCTAGCTTCATCACTCATGATCAATGGGCCATCCTAGCTAGTCTCCATCTGCACCTTCTCCCCCGTTTTTGACGAGGGGGAGCCTGTCGCAGTTGCTCCGGAGGCTGTTGCATTCCCTGCCTTTTTACCCCTTCCTTTTTGAGCTGTTGGAGGGACACACATTTTGCTGCCCAATCTGTGCGCTGACGGCTTGTTTGCTGCCGCGCAGACTGGGCATTTAGGCGTTGCCGCACACGTCGAAGCCTTGTGGCCAGTCTGACCGCACCTATAACAATCCTCGCTGCGGTCAGTCTCTTCCGTACATTGAGCTCGTACATGGCCGTTCTGTAAACATCGATAGCATCGGACAGGTCTCGGTTTCAGCACCTCGATCCTTGCCGAGACCCATCCAACCAACAATCGTCCCTCTTGAGCAAGCTTCTTGATGGCAGAAACCGGGCATTTCACCAGAGCCACACCAGTGCCCCTGGGAGTGCGCCTGATCTCGCCCACCTTTACAGCCTCTGCCGCACAGCCCCCTCTTTCTGAAACTGCAGCTACCAAGTCCTCCTTGGCAACTGAGTCGTCGAGCCCCAGAACTCGAAACTCGGCACACTTGGTGGGCCTCGAAATCCGTGCCACGTCCTCTCCTAGCGCCTCCCTCAGTCTCTGAGCCAAGGAATCAGCCTTCGTCGAGCTTTCGTCCCCCGCATCAACCTCGAGGATGCGTGCGCCCGTAACCGCCTTACGGAAGCGCAGGCTGGTAATGCCGCAGCTGGCAAGATCCACCTTCGCCTTAGCTTCCGTCAACACATTTAGGTACGTAGTACCCTTCTCCGCTGCCTCCGGCTGCAGTGTTATCACTACCGCAGCAGTCCGTGGAGGGCGCAACTTCACCTTTGTCTGCCGAGGAGCAGACTTTGTGCCAGGCTTTTGAGCTGGCACTTTCTTCTGGGGCTGGGCCTTTTTCCCCTTCCTGGTAACGGTGGACCAACCCTCACCCGGATTTTCAGGAACTGGCGGATCCTCTGGAGCCTGCTTTTGCGAGGAAGCTGCTGCCGCGTTTTCAGCATCACTTTTCTTCTTATTTTTGTTTCTGCCCTCCTTAGGCTGCGTAGTCCTCTTTTCGGCTTCCGGAGTGGCCTGGGATTTCGGAGCTTCCTTTTGTTTATCCGCAGCCAAAGGAGGCCGAACCCGCTTTTCCGGAAGCAACCGTCCCTCCAGTCCGTCCAGTCGGGCATTGAGCATCCCACCCACCTGGAGCATTACCAATCGGATCAGCTCCTCCTGCTGGAGATTGGCACTCGCACCAGGTGAGTGAGAAGGCTGCTTGTCACTTGCCTCAGGCCTCCTTGCTGAAACTGCCTTCTCAGCCTCAGTCAATCTTACTTTAACTTCCGTTAGTTCTCTGCGAAGCTCCGCCAATTCGGAACGCTGACGCGCGTTCTCAGCCTGGAGTTTCACAGTTTCCTCCGACACAGTGGACGAGCCCAATTTCTCCACCGCTGCCTTGATGGAGGCTGCAGATTCCTTAAGGGCCCTCATGCAGGTGCCCTTGAGGTGGCCGGACTTTAAAGCCACCATCTCTATCACCTCCGCTGCCTCCACCGCCTGCTTCACAAGGTCGGATGCTAGCCCACTGCTATTCTCCGGTCTTGAGGGTGGAGCCACCACCCTTGATGCCTTGTGGGAGGCCACCCTTGCAGCGATGTCCTCCTCCGCTTTGAGGCGCAACTCCTCTCTTCTCAAGGCGTTGAGTTCCGCCTGAGCCTTGGCCAACCCCACGTACTTTCCGGTAGTAGGAGGACGTCCTCTACCTCTCTTCGGTGCTACCGCAATAGCTTTGGCTGGAACCGCCTCGTCTTCGCTCGAGGCTGGTTCCGAGCCAAGCTCCCTCTCGTGCCGACGCTTGCCCTGTGTCGACACCTTCTTCCAGAGCTGCTTAGGATCCTCCTCGTAGACAGCCCCACCACTGCTGACACTGACCATCGATTCAGCGTCCGAGACGCTGGATTCCATCATATCAATGGCTATCCTCGACCTTTCCACCGCCAACGCTTTTTCGGCGCACAAGCGCGCTAATTCCGGCGACACAAACACTCTCCGGTCCTTAAGACCACCTTCGTCAATTTTTGTTTTATTATTGTCCATACTTAGTCCCACGAGTATGGGGGAAATAAAACGTCAACAACGGCCAGTGCCCCCTGTGGCCGAAGAAGGGTATATACTACGGAGGTCCCCCGGTATCCGTAGGGTTTTGTTTCGAGTTTTCCTTCTCTAAGACCGGCCAATTAAGGCAAGCCTCCTTCGGTCTGTCCTGCCCCAACATACCACCTTGACGCCCGACAAGGGGTCGTTGAAGGGACAGCACAGAACCGGTCGGAAAGGTGGCGAAGCCTTCCCAGACGGCAGGGTTAGTGCCGCCTCTCCCAACACAACACTGCTTCTTGAAGAAGCTATTCCCCCATATATATATAACAGCTTCATGAAGAAGCTTTCACTCCAACAACACTCACCCCCAACAACGGCGACCGCCCGACTGAACCAACCAACCAACACCCCCCCATTCCAACAACCCCTTTATTCCCCTATTTCCCCCCTGTGGCCTTAACTGCGTCTATTTCAGAAAATAGACGAGTAAGACCACATACCCCACCCAACCCTCCCGTTTCTACCCCACCGACACGTCCTGAAAAGGACGATGCCGGCGCCTGTGGTTTCTGTTGCGTCTATTTCTGAAGGAAATAGACCAATAACAGGCGGCACCTCGTGAAGGAAGTAACCACAGACTTGCCTTGGGGATCATCACGACTGTTGCGCTCTCCCCCAAGACCAAACGCCTCCTTACCCGCGAACCCCTGCGGCGTAAGGACGGCCCCGAGTTTCTCCAAAACCGGAGCTAGGCAGAACCAACTATTAATGGAGAAACCCTGGACCCGCCCAACCTAACCTAACCTAACCTAACCTAACCTAACCTAACCTAACCTAACCTAACCTAACCTAACCTAACCTAACCTAACCTAACCCACATCAAGATTAAATAAAAATTTATTGTAACTGCGAAATAATGCAGCAGTAATCAGATTGGTGCGACACGCCCTGCGAAGATAAGCCTGCTTTATAGTTCGAGGCTAGTGTCTCTGATTTAAGTCATTCGATGTACTGGGTGAATCTAGCAACTGAAAAAAAAAACCTGAGTGTGAGAAGGTAAAGAAAAGTTAAGTCCCCTACATCGAAACTGAAAATTCTTAGCAAAATTTTCAATTCCGACAGGATTTTAACCCTCATTGATCAAACCGATCCACCTTAAACTAATAATACCGAACCAACCCAATCTAACCTAACCAATAGATATAAATAAGCCAAAATATACTTATAATATAATACTTGATAAATACGAACTAATACATATATATATAAGCAGTTAAACCGGTTAATTATAGAAAAAACTTAGAAAGTATACCCCGACTTCACCACTCCAAGTGGAAAATATAGGTATTTTTGTATGCCCTTCGGTCGGGGCCCATTACAGTGATTTTTCGAATTGTTTTGGATTCCTATTGGCTTTTTTACAAATCTTGTTAAAATAAAATATTTAAATAAATATATAAATATAAAAATTGTTAAAAATATAAATATATAAATAATAATAGGTTAGGTCTGTGACGTATATCTTGACTTTTAGTGTGAATATAAACATAAATATAGAAATAAATAAACATATATAAATATTAATAGGCTAGGTTAGTGACATAAATTTTGACATTTAGAATTATAAATAAATAAATTAGTAATAAGATAAATAAGTATTAAAGTACTTACCTGTGAAAAACTGACACAGACCGCAGACTCCGTGACCCGGATCTGAAACATAAAAAATAATTAGGATAGACATAATATATTAAGATATACAAATATATATTGCAATTAGTTTTAAGATAAATTTATACTTATATAACTTTTACAAACTTTTACTTATAATCAACTGACAGTTAGGTACGTGTTCCTCTGACTCCTGCGAAATGTTCGGCCTTCGAACGCCCGTAAGGGCCCCAAAAAACTCAACAAAAACTGAGTTCCAATCTAAAGGGCCAAAACCCAACATGGACTTGGACGAAGCGAGTCCGGTCGCTTATTCGAACCGTACATTTAGTGTTCGTAGGAGCGCCGGAGAGTGGGAAAATGGAAAGCCTGATGAAAAATTAAAGACAAAAACTCTCCCAAAGAAGGCTGTGGCGGCGAAACCCCTTAAGCCCAAAACAACTAAGACAACCTCGCAAGAAGAAAGTTCTTGGAGGACACCCGTTGAAACAATGGGGATTTCGCCGACACAACCTAAAGTTAAAACTAGTGATCCTTGTAGCACTACACCATCCAAGTCCCCAAATAGACTATCGGACCCCTCCGCATATGTATGGTTGCAAAAGACGAGCCCACTCGCCCACTCAAGCAGTACTCCAGGCATACTTATACGGACACGGAAGCTTAGCGTCCGTAGTAGTGTCGGAGAGCCGGAGAGTGGGAAGCCTGATGAAAAATCAAAGACGGGAACTCCTCCAAAGAGGGATGCGTCGGTGGAACCCCCAAAGCCTAAAACTAAAAAGACAATCTCGCAAGAGAATAGCTCTCGAAGAACACCCGCC